>CM060839.1:80332904-80347904 GCA_030762175.1 Metallyticus violacea | reverse complement strand
ATTAAATTAAAAACTAATAGTTGACATATTTGTCTACAACGGAATACATATATATGGACATTTTTTTACTGTCTTAAATTTTCATGCCATATATTTACAATGCATGGAGTAAAGAACAATTCTACACTTCCTTAATCATTCTTGCCTCCTAAACCAAAGATCGCGGGTTCGATCCCGGCCAGAACCGAATGGATTTTTTTCGGGCTTAAAAATCCTAAGTTCCTAAGTGCCTTCCTTCGGAAGGTAAGTAAAGCTGTGGGTCCCTGTCGTGCATTTACGGCACGATAAAGAATCTCAAGCCTGAAAGAAGAGACCTCTGATCAAAATTTATCGGCCGTTTCACATCCTGAATTGAATGGGACGAGATGTTAAAGAGCGTCCACAAATAAATCAAAAAATCACTTGCTTAATAGTTTGTACTTTGTCTAACAAAAGTGTATGAACCTACAGGAGTTTGTTCCAGGTAATTATGGGCAAGTGCACTTCATGCATTGTTTCTTTTAATCCATCATGCATTGTAACTGACTTTAAAAATGCTAAACATACTGTTGTGTTACTATTATAGGTTGCAAGTTCCATCTTGCTCAAGCATGACAGTATAAAAGAGAACAGAGAAGGCTATGGTCGTTGGCTCAGATTAGATTTTGGAATAATACATTTCTATTCAGAGAAAGTAGCACAATATTTTGCGTGGGAATCGGTTGAGAAGCACTCGAAGGGTTCCAGAATTATCGAATTTTCACATTATTTGGTTCAAACGTACACATTTGAGGATAAATTTTTCCCTCATTTGCGGAAGCCAAACAAATGGTTGTGAATCATTTCATAAATATTTATTTGATCCGGCCAGGACCGATGGATTTTTTCGGGCGTAAAAATCCTAAGTATGGCTTCCTTCGGAAGGGAAGTAAAGCTGTGGGTCCCGTGTCGTACATTTACGGCACGAAAAAGAACCTCAAGCCTGAAAGAGAGGCCTCTGAGCAAAATTTGTCGGCCGTTTCACGCCCTGAGTTGAATGGGACGCTGATGACCTGAGATGTTAAAGAGCGTCCATAAATAAATCAATCAAAAATCATAAATATTTGAATTCTAATGTTCAAATCAGCCACCGGCCATTGTATACATTTGTAAACAACTTCAAGACTTGCACTTATTCACACATCAAAATGCACAGCACTGATTGAAATAGACGAAATGTAAATGTAAAAATTGGGGGGGGGGGATGTTAAATATACCGGGTGTCGCAAAAGTAACTGCACACTTACTGATTTTCAATTAACAAAGGAATGGACTTTTTTATGTTCAAAAGTAACTACACACTCACTGAATTTCAGTTAGCAAAGGGTTTAACGCTTGGTGAGAATATAGCCTAATTCAAGTAAATGTACTTGATGGCTGTCGTTCAAAGTAAGTGACAGAAATAATAAGTTTATTTATTTTAATATACTATTACATTTCCCTAGCTTTAAAATATAACGAATCACCATTTAACTTTGGTAAGACTGTCAACCCAGGGGCCCAAATGGTAGAGCCTGTTACTGCAAGATATGTTGTCTGAGTACTAACAATTGAGTATCACCTTCCAAAAATCCGCTGAATCTTCGAAACGAACAACTCGCCACTCGTTACATTTATCCAATAATCTTCAATTACTGCAGCCAGTAATTATGTAAGCTAAGTTATTTTATACACTACATGCATAATATAATGGCGTATGAAGATCAGCACTTGAAGGCGTTGCCAAACTAAGTGGGTGTGTGCGGACGGAAACTCCACACATTAGAACAGGCCTCAAAAATCAAATATGGAATTTTTGAGAGGTACTTGCTCCTTACTCGGGACAAGGTACCGTTAAAAAAAAAAGTGCACTGATTATACATATTTATTCTACTTCGACTATTCAAGACTTCGCGTTTATATATATGGAAATCACTTGTGCTTGTGACATTTTAAGCACACGAAAACAGAGGCACACAGAAACACACACGTGCAGGACTGTTTTTTGTACATATGCTTTACATCACTAAGGGTATTGCTGAATGCCAGAATTCAGTGAGAATCAACCTCGTATATCTCACTAACTTTGCGCCGTGGAAAGCAGAGATTCAAGTTCTTTATGATTATAACATTCCTGCAAATGTATTTGAATTAGTTTTAGAGAGTAAAGCAGAGAGGCTGCCCCCTCAATTATTGCAGGTAACAAGTGTGTACTCCATAACTGACAACCAGTGGGAAGGAGTGATTCGACCTAAAGCATTCAAATACAATGATTTGCGTTTAATAAAGTTAAAATCTATTATTACACCATTCCCATACCATTAATGACTGAAAAGTATCAATTTCAGATTCCGCAGAAATTGAACTAATGGCATTCCCATAAAAAACTGAGTTATAGTTTTTTAACAGAAATCTATACACTCGTTTTTATTTTACGCCATGTCCGGATCATTTAATTTCAAAGATTGCTAGTTAATTTTGCAATTAAACGAATTGCCTTATTTTTACTTCCTTTTCAATTGATTATTGCTAGTATCCTTGAAAATGCACAAGCTATGCGACAAATTCTTTATTATGAAAGCAAAATTTGAGAATTTTAAAATCTTGATATATGTTTGCTTTAATATATACACTATCTTCTTTTGCATATGAAGTTTATAAAAAGTATATTTGTTAAACAATTTTAAAACACTTACTGCATTGCTGTAAAGAATTATCTATATTACTCCTTCTGCAAAGTAACTTTTCTTGGAAGCTGTATTATTCCCACCACGGTTCTTAGGGCATTATTTTCATGACAGCCCGTCAGTTTTATGAAGCAATGAAGATTGCTAACTGCAACCTAACAAAGTTATGTTCATGAAGCTCATTTACACTTTGTGCTTAAGGCCTTCATCTCTCGAGAATCGTGTAATAAGAGAAGAGAAGGGTTGACATGCTTTCTCCCTTCTCCGTTCCATAATCATCTCCACTCGAAGTTCCTCTTTAGCACTCCCCTTATCGCGTTCTTAACTCTTCTTTAGCGGAGAGCTAAGATTTTCTTTAAGTACGTGCAAACGGTTCACCCTTTCCTCATTGGAGAAAAGTATTTATTAGCATTCATCAATGAATTCACATTTTCTACTTAATTTTTTTAAAAAAAAAATGTAAATGTTTAAGGAAGCAATCTTATTTAGTATCAATATTAATGCTCTTAGATTTTATCCATTTTAAGAGCCTATAAAGCACTTTAAATGCTATTTATAGATTTTACTAAGTAATTTTAAAATATTTTCAACTTTAAGATTAGTTCATAAAACTGCAATTGCCTTCTAGCAAAGCATTTATTTCAAATGGAAGTTATTTATAGCTCTATTTTGCGTGTTTTCTCCAAACTGAACTCAAGCGGGCATTGTTAGCAGGTGATATAGAATACAGCATGAAAAAACATATAATTCTTTCACTAAGGCTATCGATCTTATAAAAGTAACTTTTTCAATAATTCCCTCGATACGACTAATGATATAAACAATATTTGGAGAAAATAAAATACAACATACTATAATTAACACAAATTTGCCTAAGAAAGGAACAAGCTAGTCGGTCTTGCCTCCTAAACCCAAGATCGCGGGTTCAAACCCGGCCAGGATCGGTGGATTTTTTCGGACGTAAAAATCCAAAGTATGGCTTCATTCGGAAGGAAATTAAAGCGGTGGGTCCCGTGTCGTACATTTACGGCACGATAAAGAACCTCAAGCCTGAAAAAAAAAGACCTCTGAGCAAAATTTGTCGGCCGTTTCACGCCCTGATTTGAATGGGATGCTGATTAAAGAGCGTCCTTAAATAAACAAAAAAAAAAAAAGTAACAAACTAGTCTATTTTTTTTCTTTAAACTTGTAATTTCAAATATTAGTATGTATTTTCTTAAAGATTATTGGTACTTTATTTGAAATAACTGCATTGTTTGTAAACTTAATATAAGTACATTATGGGAGATACTATGGCGTAAAAGTATTTCGAGCAAAATGATCTAGGCCCTAATGGCAATGCAACAAGTTGAATCAAAATTGTATATCTGAAAATCGGCGAACGTCAAGGGGAGTAAGGCAGGAACTATTTTGTCGTTTCTATTGTTTAATGTATTTATTGATGGCAGCACTAATACGTTGCTCTCGGAGAAGATGGACACTCAAACGACACCCATTCCACTCTTTTTATTAGCCAGTGATTTATTTATTTACCTGCTCATTATCTGTTCAGGGTCTACAGAAAGGACTGGAATAGTTAGAGGGCTATTGTGAAAAATGTGGAATAATCTGATCATAAAAAACTATCACTTTTAATAACCGAACAGTTTACAGTAAGAATGAGAAATAGAAATTTCAGGGCAATGAAATAGAAGATGTAAAATATTTTTATTATTTAGGTGTAATGTTAATATGCATGGAACACCGTGTCTGTGTGTTTAACTGTTCTTGTAAATATTATGGAGAATATATATAAAAGAGGATCGCAAAATTTTAAGGGAATTATGCTACCAATATTAAATTAGTGATTAGAATTGAAGATACTGGGCAGCGAAAATTAAAATAAACTTAGAGAGCATTAGAATGGGATGGGTGTAAGAGAAGGGGGCAAGAAATAGTAATTATATTTAGAGAAAGGTACAAAAAGGGCTTGGGAAATTAATTAAAAGGATATATAGGCAGAATGCAGAGATAAAATATCACGTAATTTATGCAAGAAATCAAAGTCAGGTGGAGCAGATATATGTAAATATATATTGACACGTTCCAGAATGGGAGGTGACAGGGGTATAACTCAAATGGTAGATATTAATTTAAATTCTGTTTTTTTTTATCATGATAGTTCAGCCTTAGATCTGGGCAGCGTATAAGTTCATTAAGTCATCTTACCGTCGGAGGTCTGTACAGCAGGCGTAGCTTGCAGCTCCGGATGTACTGAATTCGGGATCCCAAGGCATCATGGAGTAGGCCCTGCAGAAGGAGAAAGCGAGTGACCGTCCGGACGGCAAGTTTTTGACTTTTATGACGGAATTTTCTTATGAAATTATACCCAACTCCCATTGTGATTGCTATTACCGTCATCCAAGTCGGTCTTGCATAGAGGTGTTATCAATGCCTGATGCTGCATCTTAAATCGGGATCAAATTAAATTTATTTGTGAAAGTATTTTTATACAAATTAAGAAGAAAATACACATTCAGAGATAACCTTTGAAATTTATTCATAGCACCCAATATAATGCTGAAGGCTCGACATTTTAATCAAGTTTAAACAAAAGAATAATTTATTTGCTATTTACTAACTTTGGCCTTTGAAGCGGGTTTAAATTGCAGAAATTATTACATAAATTAATTATTTTTATACAAGTGTTAAAAGGATGCCTCCTTTCACAAACACCTTACTCACAAAATAAAATCACTGTTCTATAGAAACTTACAGTATATTTAGACGGTGCTTGTACGTACAAATAAATAAACATTTATTCCAGCGATTGCGAAACATTCCTCGTTTTAAAGAAATAGTTCACAAAGAGCAAGGTGGAGGAAATTTTAATGTCAATATTACATGGACAATATCAATGTATGGAAATTATTGGTTTTTAATGTCATTTGACGGTGTCAAATTAGTAATTAACATTAAATGTTTTATATATAGTACTAATGGTTGTTTAAACAATTTACTCGCACTGAAAAAAAAAAAACAATAATTGTGTGCACTTGGAATACGCAATAATGAAAGCATTTGTTTTATATTTTCTTCCAACCAGATGTTCCAGTATTGACAGCAAGGTTACTTTTGCAAATAAATCTTAGAAACAAGTGTGTGTAATATCACCAATTGCAGCAAGACCCGCTTTTGAAACAGTTGTGAAGAACGTAAAAATTAAAATATATGACATCACTTGTGTGCGCCTAAATATCACGTTCAGCATTAAACCAGTCAGTAACACTGTAGTGTTTTAACATTTTATACCACCGAGTGCTATGCAGCTTCAGTTTCTAGTGTAAGTAACCTAAAATGTTACACTCCCGTTGTGGCAGGTATGCTTTTAGGAAAGGAATGGATTTTACCTTTGTAGTGTTGTTTGCTATTTCTAAACCATTTAGAAATAAAAACGGTAACTCCTCTTTCGGTGGAAAATGAGTTAAATGCACCGAGCAACCATTTATGGTCGAATCCACTTCGTGTAAAAGCACGTAAGTAATCGTGTGAAAAATGGAAGTTATTAACATTTACACTCAGTTCCCCACAACAATGCAACGACTTCACCTATACGTTCTACCTCATTAATATTGAAAAGTTAGTTAACACATTTATAAACATTACCCGATAAAAACAATAAATATTTAAAAGAAAATACAACCTTTTAAGTAAGAGATATAACTTAAACTCACAACCATTAAATTTTAATTCTATATCAAATTCAATTTAGATGCAAGCTTTAATTAATATAGATAAGAGAAACAGTTCATGATATTTTATAGACATTTTAGTAAAATAAATATATGATTATAGAACAGTGTGTAATATTTATGATTATTATATAAATTTAATGCATACGTTATAATTAAAAATACACTGGGTGAGTAATGCTTGACGCAACCGCGGGACCTGCCGCCAGCATTATGTCGCTATATCGGCGCAGGCAGGAAGTATATTTCCCCTCCACTGCTCGAGGCTTCAGTGTGAGTTGAAATCTTGCACAAGTAGCACGTGTTTGTTAGGCGACGCAATACAGTGTATTGAGTGAAATTGTATCAAGTGAAATGAAGCAATACAAGTATTCTATATCCCAAAGATTATTCATGTGTGATTCATATGTGCGTACAGAATCAGCGCGTGTTGTAAGGAGTTTATTTAAAGAGAGATTTCCTGGTTTAACCCCCTGCAATTTTTATCTCTGGAGGGCTTTAAAAGAGAAACGGTGTACAAAACAAATCCACACACCTTAGATGAACTTAAAACTAACATTCGTCAAGAAATTGCTATCATTTCTCAGAGGTAACTGCAGAGTGTAATGAGCAATTTCTTAAGGTGTCAGAAATGCTTGAACAACAAGGGAGGCAGTTCCAGCATCTCTTGTTCAATATGCATCAATAATTTACTTTTATTTTTAACTGTTTGTTATGTATGTTAGATATAACTTACGTGACAAACCGTACTGTATTTACTGCGGACTTCCTGTCACCCGCACCGCCCACACAGCAGCCTGCCTCGCCGGCGGTCGCACGCACGAAACTGGTAGCGTGAAGGATCGTTCACCCCGTATATACAATCTACATGCTTATATTACTGCACGTGTATTTAATACAGTAGAAAGGACGATGATCTGAGATGTTAAAGAGCGTCCGTAAATAAACCAAATTAAAAAAAAAAAAGATATTTAAATTGGCAAATTAGCAGTAAATAAACAGAAATTAAAAAAATGACACGTTAGACCTAAGACTCAGTTTATCCATCAAGATTTATGCCCTTTCCAAACATATTTAAACGAGTGTTTTCATATTTTATGTTACAAGGAAATGTTTGTTTATGTACTGACTGTTCTTTGTGTTGCTTTATATCTCCTGAGGAAGAAATATCTTTCACGTACACGCACTCTCAGAGAACATGGAAACAAAATTCCAGGACCAAAACCTTTACCATTTGTTGGCAACGCTTTGGATATTGGAATATTTTGTAAAAGTAAGCATTAAGTGTATATGTTAGCAAATTAGCAAGTAAATAATCCATTCTTTAATACTTGCTCCTTAGACAGAATGCGTTTTGCTTCCAAGATAGTTTATGAATATAAAGGAATACATTTGAGATATATGTTAACACCAACTAGCTTTAAATATAAAATATGAAACTATTTTATGTCTTGTATTAATGTACTAGCTATTAATTTTTTTTAATTGACTTAAAATTGAGCTTCTGCCCTGGAATTTTAATTTACGTTTTAAAACTCATATTTCTGTTTTGCAGAATCACTATATTTGGACCACCACCGGTGGCCGAGGTCGTTAAGGCGCGAATTTGTGAGTGGGAGGTCTAGGGTTCGAATCCCGTTAGGACCGTCCTCCCTAACTGAGGTTTTTTCCAGGTTTTCCTCAGTCCTCATAAATGGAAAATGTCGGGGAGGCGCCCTTAACTTAGGCCTGGAACGTTTCATTCCTTAAAAAAAAATCCTTTCCCAATTTATCATTTCATCTCATGTATCATCAGTGTCACCGCCTATGGTGCCTTAGTAGTAAAAACGGGCGTTAAATACTAATGAAAAAACTGTATTTTGTTTTGAAATTTAAAGTTTTGGTACTTTAATATACTTATATTTGTGATATCTCTGGAAAATAAATTTATATCAAACTTTGCAATACCTAAATCTTATGTCTGAAAACTCATTTAAATAATTTACATGTTCGAATAAGAATTTTCAGGAATACATTTATTTATATCTCGTACTCAGTAAGATAATTTTTAAAATATTTTATTTATCCATTTTAGTATATCATCATAATTATAATAAAAGTAAGAAAATGTTTAATCAAATATAGAATACAGTGAACATTACGTTTTGAAGATAATACTTTCCGTATTATTGCATTATGACGCAAATGCTCGTGTTATTTGTGTATAGTCTCAATTTCCGTTCTCTCTCTATTTCTTAAGGCTTGTTTGATTTTGGTGTTCGAGTTACAAAAGAATATGAACCTATTGTTCGTTTTTGGGTTGGGCCCAAGTTGGTAGTCGTTTTTTCAGATCTATCATATGTTAAGGTAAGCTGAATATATCTCAAGCTACAGCTGGTGAAGGTAAATTTTAGTTAGAGCATGGTAGTTATGAAAATGTTCCAAATCTGCAAAAACGCAAGTGTTTTCTATATAAATGAAGGTATTCTGTTGCATTTTAATTGTTTGAAATGCTATTTCACAAGCCTAATGGCATTAGTTTTTCTGTATTATGATATATATATATATATATATATATATATATAAGAAAATAAAACTATCCGTTTGTTACAGGTCTTTAAAAACATGTTTTTTTTTAGGAACCAAGCAAAACAGTTCAATTTCATACGGGGCACGTATATAATCTATAGTGTTATTTGAGCCTTCATTGGTATTCGTTCGGATTAACCAGTTGCAAAAACTGAACATTTTTCAGAACTTCAAACAATATTTCAATCAAATGTTAAAAGCTCCATATTGGTTTTCAAAAGTTAACAAACCATGTATTATGCCTGATATATAGATAAAATAATTTACATTATTACACATAACTTTTAAATAACCATAAACCTGCTAACATTTGAAATAAAACAAAAGACCTAGTTGACGAGTGATAAGGTGATTATTGAAATATAGAAAACTGTTTGTATAATAACAAATATAAATTATTCTTGTAACATTTATTTAATTTTATTAGTAATATGTTTTAAAACATTACAACAGTCCATTTTGAACAATATCTCACAAACTGACTTACTGGGCAACAAAATAACTAAAATATCTCATCAGAGCTGAGACAAGATATCAATTTCACGATAAATGAAAAATAACCTGTTCTGATATGTAATTAAAATTTAAGAGCACAGAATTGAAACTACGTTAGAATAAACATTAACTAATTAAAATCTTGAATCGAGCTAGGTCTCCGGTATTCCAAATTTCTAACTAATTATCAAAATAAACCCACCCTGGAACACCCCAGTAGTTACTTGCTGTAGGGCTTGGGAGAACTGTGCTGTCCCCCAGTCTGTCTCTCCTTGAATGTCTCCGTGTAAAGCCTCTCTGTTATGCCCTCCTCCCCCTATCTTGCGCACCTTCCCTTATCAACTGATGAGCCTCAACATGCTTTAGCCAATCAGCTCACTCTTAGTACAGTTAAATTAATAAGGAAGCACGAACGTCCTTATAAGACATACCCAAAACGATCATACGTTTACTGGAATGCTGGCACACTCCTGCTATTGAAAATATTAGTGCCAGAGAAGTTAGCCCTGTTAGTATTTAGCAGTTAATTGCCTCGGTAAATATTATTAATTTGTAAGAATTCTAAAAAAATAACATGCCTAACATTATTAGCATCATGCTTTGCCTAAGACCTGTGGAGGTCTTGTATTTCCTGAGATGAATTTCAGTATATATTGTAATTTTTTAATTTAGAAATAAAAGCATTAATACACAATATCTAGTTATTTAGTTTAATTTTTGTTTTTCTTTTCTTTATTTATCCTTCAAACATTTTTAATGTTACACATGCACCATTATTAAACAGAACACCGCACGCTTTTGTTAATTGTGTGGCAATTAAAATATATTATTTACAGCAATATTTGAAATACTTGTTTTTCAAAATTTTGATCTCTATATGTATATGTTTACATGTGCTTTGAATGTAGTTGATTGTTTACTTTATAAAACAACGATTATTATATAAAAGCTATTGTATTTAACATTTAACAATATATTTGTATAAATGAATATATCCACAGTTTTTACATATTCTCCGATCTATTTAGGCATATTTAAGAAAGAGTGCTGATTAGAAACTTGTGACATACACTACTATTTATTGAAACTATTAACATAGCGTAATAATTATTTGGGAGACACTTAGCATTTTTAAATAGATTTATAGGAACATAGTATGGATTGCATAACCTACCAATTAATATTAATGAAACTATAAATTTGTGTCTACTAAGCTTTGTATTATAGTAAAAATAGCTCATTCGTGTATTTCACGTATTTTGTCTATTTATTATTTGGCATTGTGACCTTTATGTGAATTATTAATACAAAAGTAAAATATTCCTTATTTTACTAAAAAAAAAAAGATTACTACACTAATAGAAGTGAAATTATTACTTCTTTAACTTAAGAACTGATTATTACGCAAATAAAATTTGAAAAAATATTAGCCCTTTCAATTAAAACTGTCCATTATACAAATAGAACCACAAATAATTCTTTCTTTTATTTAATAACTGATGTGATATAAACAAAAATGGAAAACAGTTAGCTGTTTCAGTTAAGAACTGATAATTACATTCATAGTTGTAGAATTGAAAAACCATTAGCTGTTTGAGCTGTATGCACGCTTCAGTGTAAACCCGAGCATACCTCTTCTGATATCTGTGCAATATGCATCTACCTGCGGTCACATAACCCGCCTGAAAGAGAAAATTGATCGGCTATTTCCTTGTGAGGAGTCAAAAGGCATTTGGACTTCGAGTAGGGCCGTTTTTCTTTCTTACACTGCGGGAGCCATTCTTTGACTACAGAATTTGGTGGCAATACGTAATTTGGTATTCGCATTTATACGCATATTGTTAGGGGTTATAAATGGTAGAAGGACATTTTCAGATGAGGATTATGATGATGATGATGATGCTGATGATGATGATTATTATTATTATATAAATACATTTTTGTATGTATGGAAGGTTCAAAACACGTTAACTACATCACTTGTAAATTAAATAATTGGATAGATGTGTATAAGATTACACTGTAAGGAAATTATTTCCGAGGAATTAATTGCCTTAAAAATGTAAGCATAGAAAATTTAATAAATAGCTATTTTATATCAATACTTTTGAGGAACTTAGTCGTTTTTTTTTTTTTTTTTACTAAATACATTTTTGCATAATTTTACAAATTTGCACTTTCTTGAAATAGGCCCCTGTGATTTCAAAGGCCACAACTGCAGACATGACTTTAATAGTAAAAAGGGTTATATAAATGGGGGCACTAAGAATTAAATTTATGGAATGGTGTTGATATTAGCCCTCCTCCACTTTGATAAAATTCCTGGTGACGCCCATGATTGCGTTATCATCTATTAACGTTTAAGGATGATGAAACATGCAAATAAATCTTCTTGAAACATATATGATTAAGTTATGTTTGAGTAACAGAAATGTGTGTAAATATTCTTCTGTTTTTGTGTACACAGCTTCTCCTTAACAACATGAAACACATAACCAAGGCTTCCTTCTACAGGTTTATGGAGCCTGCTTTTGGACAAGGTCTGATAACAAGTTCAGGTATATATATTCGTCGTTTATATTGTTCCCACAATGCTCAATCTTTCTTAATGACAGTGTGACACTTTATGTTCTATTAACAACTATGTTATCTTGCACCACTATATATTTCCGTCTTCATACTTGTAAGATACATCTATTTCCCGCATATTAAACGTTCCCCCAAAAGTTTTCTTTTCCGTTTTGCGCAATAGTTGATGCTTTATTAACACATGCTCAAAGTCTTTTGATGGTATCTTTTATGCATGTTTAGCACGGTATATACATATATGTATGTATATATATATATATTTTGCAACCTTCTTGCTACCGCTACGGGTGGCCAAGGTCGTTAAGGCGCGGACTGTTGAGCGGGAGGTATGGGGTTCGAATTCCACCAAGACCGTCCTCCCTGACTGGAGTTTTTTTCCAGGTTTTCCTCAGTCCTTATAACTGGCAAATGCCGGGGAGGTACCCTAAACTTAGGCTTGGAACGCTTCCTTCTTTAAAAAATCCTTTCCCAATATATCATTTCATGTCATGTATCATCAGTGTCACCGCCTGTGGTGCCTCAGTAGTAAAAACGGGCGTTAAACACTACTCAAAAAAAAAAAAAAAAAAACTTCTTGCTATATTTTTACACTAAAGTTTATCAGCTAGTATCTACTAAACCCGACTTGAATTATTTGCAGGTATTCTGAATTCCTCAAAAATTATAGTTCCAGTGGAAAATGTTACCCTTTAATTTTAAAAGTGGTATTATATTTAACCATGCCCTTATTACTGAAACTATTCAAAAGAATTATATTATAATATAATAGTGCGATACTGCTTTACGCTGTAGAGAGTCGGTCCTGGTGGTTTAGTGGTAACCATACTCGCCTCCTAAACCCAAGATTGCGGGTTCAAATCCGGCCAGGACGGATGGATTTTTTCGGGCGTAAAAAGTTTAAGTATGGCTTCCTTAGGAAGGGAAGTAAAGCCGTGGGTCCCGTGTCGTACATTTACGGCATGATAAAAAACCTCAAGCCTGAAAAAAGAGGCCTCTGAGTAAAATTTTTCGGCCGTTTCACGCCCTGAATTGAACGGGACGCTGATGACCTGAGGTATTAAAGAGCGTCCGTAAATAAATAAATAAATAAATAAATAAATAAATAAATAAATAAAACGCTGTTGAGGGTTTAGAGCTAATGCCTCCACTCCCTTGGTTGTAATACTCTGTATGTCAATGGCCAAAATAAATCTCTGATAGGAATGTTTTTTTGTTTTTTCCCCGCAGCTTATACCAAATTTGAAATAGCATGCTACTTCAGGCGCCAATGAATTTTCAGCTGGTTTCCCCCATTATCGTTTCAAACACCTAAATGAACGGGAGAATAAAAAATTGCAAAATAAAATCGCATCATTAACATGAAAAATTTATAACAATTATGGCTCCGGCAGACAGAAGCAATGCCCAGTTATTTCTAAACAAGTGATATCGTTGATTACGTGGTTCTACTCATACTGAAATACAGAAATGAGTGTTTAATAAATGATACATTACTATTTATTCAGAAATGTATCCATGTTCTCATATGCACATTTACCATAATATATATGTAAAAATATTATGTTATAATACGCTGCACCACAGTTATTATTTTGACCTAATTTTAACAGATTTTACTAGCCTAACGTTTAATATGTTGGGTTTATCTCGTGCGATCAGTGATGCTTTCCCCCGCGGCGTAGGGTTTTTCCTATGAGTGAGCCTCCCACTCGTTAGCCGCGGCGTGGAAGATGCAGCTTGCTTACTTGTTGACCTTGCCCACTATCGCAGTCGTAGCGCAGTTGTTCCCGGGTGTTATTGTCTGTTCGTTTCTTAATTCGACACTATACATAAAGCGTGCTTTTACAATAGCCCAGGTTTATATGTATAAACAGCAGTGAAAGAATCATAGAAACATTTTTTTTAGTATACAGTTGATTCTGTTACTTATGTAAATACCGTCCTAACCCCTTTTTCAGAGAATTATCCTACAGTGAACGTGATCTTGCAGTTTTCTAACAGAACTCTGCCATTGTTCAGACTGAGAAGAATTCCATGAGAGAACTGCACAATATGTTTCTACAAGACTAGTTATTAACAGGGATTTATAGTCCCCTGAGTCCCCGATTTAAAGCCTGCACTTATTATCTCTAGGGTAAATTAAAGAAATGCCACTGGTTAGACGAACTCACAATACAAGAACTCAAAGATAATATTCGTCAGGAAATTGTCCGAATTTTCCAAAATGAACTACAGCGGTTGATAAATAATTTCCTAAAGAGAGGGGAAAATATGTGGAGAATGAAGACCTCATTTGATAATTTGGTAAGTAATGCTCCTCTTGAATTGTTTTGTGTATTGTATTTTGATTTGTTTTATTGTTTTACTCTCCAACTAATCACCGAGAGCCAGCTGGACACCTAAAGGGCTAACGAGCATCGCATTCGCCACAAGGCAAAATACTCGGGGGAAAACAAACGGAGCGTACGGTATAAGAGATATGGAAAGCTCAAATCTCCTTGCAAGAAAATATATTTTATTTATGTTCTATTTATATCCAAGCATGACTATGTTGATGTTTTATGTTGACAATGTTATAATTTTAGCACATTTACAAATCGATGTTGTCTATATCCGAACTCTAGTAAATGGAACATTCTGGAATTTTAATTCTTTGCTTAAAATTTACAATCTAGATGCTCTTTTAGTGCTTAAAAGTACCTGGACGGCCATGGGTAGCCGAGATATTGTTAAGACATGAACTCGAGAGTTTGAAGTCTGAGTTTTAGACCCGCCAGGATCGTTCTCGCTGGCTCCAGGCTTTCCAGTTCTCATCAATGGAAAATTGATAAGGCATTCTACACGTAGACTTAGAATGCTTCCTTTCTAACAACAAAATTGTATTGGGAACTTTTTTGTAATACATATTCATTAAAATAAATGAAAATGCTTTT
>CM060839.1:79597904-79617904 GCA_030762175.1 Metallyticus violacea | reverse complement strand
CTACTATTACTATTACTACTTATGCTACTATTACTACTACTATTACTATTACTACTACTATTACTACTACTATTACTACTATTATTACTACTGCTATTACTATTACTACTACTATTGCTACTACTACTGCTGCTACTACTTTTACTACTACTACTACTACTACTACTACTACTACTACTACTACTACTGCTGCTGTCCTGGTGGTGTAGTGGTAACCATACTTGCTTCTAAACCCAAAGTCGCGAGTTCAAACCCGGCCAGGACCGATGGATTTTTCGCGCGTAAAAAATCCTAAGTATGGCTTCCTTCGGAAGGGAAATAAAATCGTGGTTCCCCTGCCGTACCTTTACGGCACGAAAAACAACTCAATCCTTAAAGAAGATGCCTCTGAGCAAAATTTGTCGTTCGTTTCACGCCCTGAATTGAATGGAACGCGATGACCGGAGATGTTAAATAGTGTCTGTAAATAAAACAATTTTGTAGCTATATATTGTTTCTTTAATAAATTTATTTTAAATATTTTTCTCAGTAACAGAATATACATCATAAAATGCAGTAATCTATTTAAATGCAAGCAATTTTTATTTTTGAATACCCTTCCAGTTCTTTTATTCCTTTCATTTTCAACAATATATTCATAAAATAATTTCATGGCTATAGTTTCTAAATGATACATGCTGTTCTGAAGCAAAAATAAAGAATGGAATGTACAACTATAGACTTTATGATATTCAATTTTTTCCTTAAGCCTGTAAGAAGAAAAGAGGCTTATTTCAAAAATACATTCAATTTCTACTAAGGCTTCTCAATGCCAGAATAAAAGGAGCTCCTTGGCAATCTTATTCTCCATTACAAATTATCACTTAGAACAGAAGAACAGAAGCCGAAATAAAAATGTCTCTTTCCTATTCGTTCTCGGAGTCTTGAGAGCCTCGTACTTAAAAATTATGATGCCGATTAACCTGGGTAGGATTTTATTTCGTGCCTTTCCTCATAGAAAAGTTCTACCTTGAATATTCATAACCACTAACCCCTCTTCCCCCGAAAATTAAAGATATAGTACTACAAGAAGACTATGCAACTAAAGCATAGCATTTGCTTTTAGAAAATATCACGAAAGCAGATGATGTAATTTAATGGTTGCTCCCAGCAATATCAACCCTTGATGCACAATTCGTCTACTGCTACTGCTAAAGCATCTTGAATAATAATAAATAGAACACTCATGTGTTCTATGGCGGGACAAATACAACTACATAAAGAACAGAAGAGAAAGTGCGAGCACTCTCCTATTGAAGAAGAGGGAAACTGCAAAGTGAGTTCGGTGAAATATAACAAGCTGTTAGCACGAATAAATCTCGTAATATGCAACATTTTTTTGTGCAAATGTTCAGTGTGTTCAGCTAAAATTCTGTTTATTTATTAGATAATAAAAATTTTGCATTGTGAGAAGCAAAAACGATAAAAGCGTTCTTCGTTTCTTTATCGATTGCGAGTCTGTTATAAAACGCGTGAAAACAAAGACTACATAAAGACAAATGACAGTTTCCATTAAAATGTTACGTGTATGATACGGAATTTTCTGGTAACCTCGTGTTAAAGCAGACTCAATTGTAGCGTACTAGGAACAAATCGAAATTACAAGGCACCGATTGAAATTTATAAGTAGCTGTTGTTAGGAAAAGTAGAGTAAAATAATAACAGGCCATGAAATTTTCCCACAATGTGAATTAATAAAAAAATTTTTACTTGACGCTGAGAGCAGGAATATTTCTAAACATTGTCCAGTTTACTACTTTGGAAGTTAAATGTGAAGAAGGCATCTTAAGTGATGGAAGGTCGTACATGTGTCAGCTTTCTTCAAGGAATATCAGCTGCAATCCTATTTGAGATACCGCAGTAACAACCCGAATCAAAGAAATGCTTTACTCGTGCACCCCTCAAGAATTGAGTGTATATATTCAAGAGAGAAAAATAATTTATAGTGAATAGTGTCATTATTTTATTAAAAAGTCACATAATGGTCTATTCCTAAACTAGTTTTACAGTCCATAATGTGTTGTTGCCTTTATCATAAGATGGATTAGAAAGGAAGTGAAATCTTCCAAGTACACGTCCGAAGGTTTCTTGTCTGATAAGTTGAAGTAGTTATTGACTGGATGATGCGGGGGGTTAATTTTGATAATTGCCCCGCGTTGGAGGTTCAAGGTTTGAAGGGGTTCTAGGCGGCGGGGAGAATGGTGATAGGAATTTGATTGTTCATGACCCAGCTCACAACTCAATAACTCTTCATGTCGATCTCAGGGATGTAGCTGGTTTTCGGGACCTGGTAGTGCCGGGTTGAGTGAAAGGAATTAAAGGTATTATATCGACCGGAGAAACACATTATCTGCAGGTTGAGGTCGTTTACTTAACAAAGAGTGCATCCCATGGCGTTTCTGTTCAGACCGCAGTAACGAGACGTCGGGCAGACACGCGGAGCTGTAATGTTAGATTAGCAGTGTGATTGCAGACCGCTCGGAAGACTTGTCGTGCTGAAGTGACGCTCGAACATTGGCGTTCCTAAGACATCTGAACGCTGAATACTTGTAGAACCACGATGACGAGAACAGACCAGAGTAACGGAGTAGACGAACCAAAAAGACCTCGAAAAGGGCGATTTCACGTCCTTAAATACCCGATATAACGCGCTTTACCACGTGATGCAGGGACGCTCTGTTTTCCCGCCACTATGAATTTAGACATCCTCATAGGTTAACTGTGACTTCATGCCACTCTCATATTATTGGCCCGTTTGATTATTTGAGCTTAACCACTCGTTGATTCGTCCAGCGTCTAATTTCAAGTTTTACTGAACGTTACAGATCAACGGCCTTGGCGGTATCATAGCGTTGTTCTTTTCCAGCATGCCTGGCCGGGGCGATCACCCGTCCTCCTAATGAACAATAGAGGGTATTTGCTCCTTTGTCTGCCAAAACGGTCTCTCTGCTGTCCGAGCAAAATTTCTGCGCTTTTTGACATTCCTACCAACAGAACCCTTAACCTAAAGCTAGCTGAAATATTCTAATCAATTTTTAGCGATTGATAGGGTACCAAATACTGTATCAAAGTGAGCTTCGACAAGGGTAAGTCAACATTTTGTATAATTTTTCCCAACTTACTTCGCCGCTAGAATGGTAAAAATTTTAACAAGAAGTCATAGTAATCAGGGCTTCGTGTAGTTTCGAAATTGTTCTGCAATTGCAATAGAGGTAAATTAGGTCGAAATAGGTTATAATTCCTTCAATTCTCGTGCCATTACCTCTGAAGACACTGTCTTCTAACAGAGGCAGTGCTGTTTCGATAAACTAGGCAGGTGCTCCCACTTTACCTTCTGTTAGCTATGGGACATATTTAAATACAAAAAAAATCGAGTTTTCATGGAAGCAATGTTGTCAGTGAAGTGGTGTTGTTGAAGTGAAGTGAAATGAAATTTATTCACACACACTGAAGCATATCGCAACAAAACTTTTTCTCAACCAAAACTCCTGTTTGAAAGTAAGTTTTAAAAATAAATTACAATATTCCTTTGTTATATTCATGATGTCATTAAGATTTTTTTTTAAAAAATGTAATGAGGGTTTGTTACAGTAAAAGCATGACTGATATTTATTTCCAGTTAAGAAAATAACAAAACAAAAGAACAGTATCGGTTGTCAATGGTTTACGTCGTTTATGACAACTCGCTATGTAATAATTTAAAAACGGAGAATATGTAAAATTGAACACAGATTACATAATGAGTAGGGCTTTTGTAAGATCTGATACCGAGTTCCAGTGAATATATATTATATACACAGCTAACGAAAGTAGCAAGAACTCTAAACCGCTGGAATATTAACTGACTCCGCATATCAGGAATATACAATCACTATCTAGAGCACGTATATATAAATAATAGAACAGTATTTTATGGCTATAAACAAACTAGTTTTATTTTATAAATATTTTTAATAATACAGAGGGTGCAAAAAATGTATATACACTTCAAGCAAAGAAAAAATTCCAAAACGGAATTCACATAAACAGAAAATGATGAGCACTAATTATCTTAGACTTTTACAGTTACAAAGTTGCTCAAATTGCCCACCATCGGCGATGATACACTTCGGAGTATGTTGGACTACTGACTGAGCAACGTTTGCGAAAGTGTCCTCAGCACATGCCGTTTCAATTTCTTCCCGAAGTGCTGTCAGTGTAGCTGGTTTTCTACGATATACAACATCCTTGAGAGTTCCCCATAGGTTCAACGGTGTTAAATCCGGAGAACGCGGTTCACACGTCTCCATTGCCTTTGAACTTCAACAACATTCTCGGTTTTCCAATACCGCTTCAAAATTTCTTTCCGCTATTCAAACGATAATCTTGGCTCCATTTTGTTGTAGCAACGCTAGTATAACGTAATGTGAGTCATCTGTTTACAGAACAGTGTATGATAATCTTGTCTTCATTTGTTCATTGTTGATTTACCTTTCACTTAGCAACACTATCATAATGTATGAGAATCACATCTATTTACAGAACATCATAGTACACGTTACTGTTGTTTTTCGGTTCAACTTTGAAATATGTTAAATAGATATCTACTGTGGAAGTGTGTATATATTTTTTCGCACCCTCGGTATAATGTTTATTATTTGTTCAATATGGAATTAATAAAAATATTTTTCAGCCCGTTACACCAAGTACTTTTATATCCCAACATACAGGATTAAAAGCATAATTTGACACATCCTTAAAAATATCCTTATAAATTTCTACAAAAATACTAAACATAAGCAAGTATTTTGTGCTTAGGATGTGGATAAAATCATATATTTCATTACAGTCAGAAAAGATTTGAGAAAAAGGGTTTTTTTCTGAAAAATTCCAATTTCAGATAGGGTCAAAAGTCATATTCTGACTTGCTTACAAATAATTCGTCCTGGCCGAGCTTCTTCACTCTCCTAGCCATATCTTCAAGGTTATGATGTATTTGATTAATTATTTGTGATTTATCTGCAGTGTGTATTTTTTATTTTCTTCATCTTTTATCTTTCATTTCCTATTGTGTCATGGTTGTGTATCCATGATTCTAGAATGTTAATATCTATTATCTGATTTAATAAATATTTATGATATCCGCTACTACAAAAAATATCAAACCATTACTTCCATAAACTCCTCTGCGAATATCTTGACAATGACTTCAAATTGGTACTAACTAATTTACTATAACTAATAGCCACAATACAAAATAAAAACGCACAGGAAGATCATTGTAATACAAATTTCAAAATTGCATACGGATACAGATGGCCGATGTCGTTAAGAATCCGTCCATGACTCAATTCCCGCCAGGACCGTCCTTGACTTGGGTTTTTCCAGATTTTCCTCATTTCTCATTTATGCCAAATGTCGGGATGCGCCCTAAATTAAGATTTAGAACGCTTTCTTCCCCCTCCCCAAAGTTCGTTTCCCAACTTATTTTATCGCATTCATCATCATTCTCCTGTGATGCCTCAGTAGTGAGAAGGAACGTTAAACATGTCAAAGAGCTGGCAGAAATGAAAGTAGGACAAAGAAGAATCAAGAGTAAAGGCATTTGCTGACTATATGTCAGTGTAATCAAAAGAGGAAATGGTATTAAAGAACATATTAATAGAGCTAAGTGACAAGTATGAACAGAATGAAAACAAGTGATTGATTTGATTTATTTACGGACGCTGTTTAACATCGCAGGTCATCAGCGTCCCATTCAAATCAGGGCGTGAAACGGCCGACAAATTTTGCTCAGAGGTCTCTTCTTTCAGGCCTGAGGTTCTTTTTCGTGCCGTAAATGTACGACACGGGACCCACGGCTTTACTTCCCTTCCGAAGGAAGCCATACTTAGGATTTTTACGCCCGAAAAGATCCATCGATCCTGACCGGGTTTGAACCCGCGATCTTGGGTTTATGAGGCAAGTATGGTTACCACTACACCACCGGGACCGACTGAGAATAAGTGCAAATAAATGGAAGACCGTGGTTCGCGGAAGAAAAACAAAGATGATAAGTGTGCGATTTCATGATAAAGCATTTTAAAAAGTAGACAGACATTAAAAGTACCGAGCGTTTCATGGTTTTGTCGCCATATTTGCAGCAGCTGGTGGGTCGGCAGTTATAGCGGTAACTCCCGGCGAAGCGGATATAATATCTTTGCAACTCATTCAAGTTCTCTCAATTACAACTACAATAAAATAGGTATGTGCCTTATGGCAGGATGTTCCCCTGCTACATTCACACACTTTTGGCATCTTTTTAGAAAATTGAAAAAAAAAAGTATATTTTTTATGGAAATCTGAAGAGTGCAGTAAGTGCAAATGGTGATGGAAATGGGATTGAATTAAGTTATACTATGCACGGTACTATTGAGTGAAATACGCTTTTCAAAATTTGAATGTGAAAACGAACAATTCTTTCCCTGTTTAATTTATTTTCTACTATAGTTAGTTATTATTGTATAAATGAGCCAATTTCATTGAAAAAGATGCGTATATAAGTTAATAAAACAATGTATAAAATACATTTTTCTATTAAATTTTGCAATCTCAGTACAACAGCGAGCAGAATACAATTTTCAAAATTGCATATAAAATAATTAGTACTAAATAAGTCTAGTTACTTAAATATTCTCTTACCTGTATAAGTTCAAAATATGCGTTTAGAAAAAACCATAAATTGAGTTATATAATATGAGAAATGTACTTTTGCCGCGGATTCAAATCCAACCAGAGTCGATGGATTTTTAGGACATAAAAATCCTTAGTATGGTTTCCTTCGGAATGGAAGTAAAGCCGGGGTTTCGTGTTTCAGATTTACTGCGCGATAAAGAACGTGAAGCTTGAAAGAAGAGGCCTCTGAGCAAAATTTATCGGCTTTTTTACGCCCTGGATTGAATGGGACGCTGATGACCTGAGATGTTAAAAGCGTGTATGTAAATACAACTCTCTCATGAAAAAATGTATAACTCTTGACCCTTCAATTTTAGCGTGAGATAGCATCTGTAAGTGATTTGTTATTATGAATTCTAATAAACAATGTTCAGGAAACCCCTTATTTAAATTATAAACGGCAATAAGATCTGCCAAACAGTACTTAAACTAACACTTTTCAACAAAATCGCTCACGTTCTACTGAATTACGTAATAACACTTAATTTATATTTATGTGTCTATCCTCTGTAATATATTATTATGGGTTGTATACTTCCGTGCAGTAAAATGCCAATAAACAATAATTAAAATATATTACGGTTATTTACTGATAGATATTACATAACTTATCGCGTTTATTTGCTTTAGTATCAAGTTCATACTGTGGAAAAAAAATAATAAAACGTGCCAACAGAAAACTTACCTCGCAGTACCACTTTTCTCATTTGATTGAGAGCTCCAGTCCTATACCAGCTTGTATTGTTCTTTGTTCCTGATGGCATGCGTCGCAAACGCTTAGAAATATTAAAGAGAAACGGATCTACGATGGATTATCTTCCTCATTCGCAACGCACACTTTTAATATTAATGCTGCTGAGCATTACATTAATCTTGAAGACAGTTTGCTATGCATTTATGTGATGAATAGCTAAGACATAGGCGAGGAGCACATAGGGTGTTCTAAAAGTTCTCGGCATGACCAAGAAAACTCAAGATTGAAGAGATTTTTTAAATCAATACATTTAGTCGAATTTCCAACTTTTTAATGTCCCCTCAGTAAAAGAACATTTGTCCAACTGTGAAAAATAAGCGTCTGTCTCAGTTTCAACCTCTTCATTAAATGTGAATCTTCGTCCACTCAGCCATTTCTTCAGGTTTGGGAATAAAACGTAATAGCTGGGAGTCAAATCCGGAGAATATGATGGATGCGGAAGTACTTAGAAGCTAAGGTCATGTATTTTTGCTGCAGCAATCCCAAACGTGAGGGAAGAAGCATTATCGTGATGAAAGAGAACTTTCTTTTCCTCAAGGTGTGGACGTTCAGTCTGAATAACAAGCTTCAGTTGATCCAATAATGAAGAGCAATACTCCCCGGTGATAGTTCTGTCCTTCTGGAGGTACTCTAAGAGCACCACACTATGAGAGTCCCAGAAAACTGTAGCCATGACAGATGGAACAATTTGTGCTTTCTTTGGTGCGCTTTCACCTGTTGCCACCCACTGTTTGGATTGCCCCTCCGTATCTGGCATGTAGCGATGAATTCATGTTTCATCTACTGTTATGAAACATCGGAGAAACTCACTGGAATTTTGTTTAAACAAGTCTAAACTCGAACGGAAAGCTTTCTCACACCCAAAAACGTTGTGTAAAATGTAGTGGACACGGCCTAAAGACGTATTTGCAATGCCAGCCACTATGAATTTTTGTCACAGTCTCAATGGTCACAGCAGTTTTGGGACTCCCTGACTGCTCATCATCTTGAATGGTTGTACCACCACGCTTAAATTCAGCAGCTCATATTTCAACTGTCGAAAATGAAGGGCAAGATTCCTTTTGTATTTCAAAACGAAGTACATTATAATAAGTTGTATTTCACTTTTATTAATTTTGTAGTAAAGATTAACTCTAGTTTGTTTACACGATTGTCACAAACAATTGACTGCACAAAAAGAATCAGTGGAGTGGCGTAAACCTGGCGAAGCACCGCCTCTAAAGACCAAGGTCACGCAGTCAATCAAGAAGATCATTGCCACAATCTTTTGGGACTGTCAAGGAATACTCTTCATTGACTTCAAGGAAAGGAACATCACAGTAAATGGGGAATACAATGCTGGCGTAGTGCACACACTACGTGTTTCCATCAAAGAGAAAAGCAAAGAAAGCTGAGTAGTGGTGTGCGCCTTCTTCACGACAATGCTCCTGTGCACACAGCTCTGTTGCAAATGAAGCTGTGAAGAAATGTGACTTCAAGGAGATCGATCATATCTAGCTCCCTGTGACTATTTCCTCTTCTCA
Organism: Metallyticus violacea; assembly: GCA_030762175.1. Taxonomy (NCBI): domain Eukaryota; kingdom Metazoa; phylum Arthropoda; class Insecta; order Mantodea; family Metallyticidae; genus Metallyticus; species Metallyticus violacea. The sequence continues at coordinate 79,608,895 of CM060839.1, read as the reverse complement.
AAGGATCTTCGAGGAAGGAAATTTAAGTGTGACTGAGAAGTGATGATGCTGTTTATGCCCATTTTGCAGAAAAGACTTCTGGCTATTTGGGAGGAGGGGGGGTTGAAATGTTAAATCAAAGATGTGAGAAGTGTATTGCAATAAAGGGTAACTATATTGAAAAGTGAAATATAGTTTTTGTCTTTATCGTACCTACAAAATGGTTAAGCCGGAACGTTATGGACCTCCCTCGTATGATGTGATGGTCTGAATTGCAACATGGCTGTGGATCGGACGTAAACACTACGGCCACACAAGTTCACACTGTCATATAAGTCCACGTTGTTTCTGTTTTTGTAACGGCTGTTCAATTCAATACTCTTGATATTTGAGCGATTTCCATCTAAATGCAATAGCGAATAACAGCAGTGCCCCTTGTAATGACAGACTACAAACGATTAAGATTGAAATTGGAAGCTTTTCTTAATATTACGAAACAAAAATCATATTTTTAAGCAAGAGGTTTGCATTGTCTTTTTTTAAATGTGTTTCATTAACTTCGAAGGGTTCCGGATATATTTTCCAATGTGTTTACATACGTTATACTATAAAATTCGACATACATTTCGCTATGTATAATTTACATGTAATTATAGATTGATAGTTTAATTTTGCGTAATTTATTGCTTCCATCTTTGATAAGAGTATCTTTAAGAAAGAAATAAAGAGCTCTCAACCACGTATCAGCATTCGCTGCTATATGCTGTTCGCGTTTGGTTTAGTTTTCGGTGCAAACAAACCATAAGGTTGCCCTGCTGCTGCTTGATTGGGTGATTTGCGGTACTAGTTTACCCGCCACGGCTTTTCTTTCCATTACATATAATTCCTGCGCATGCGTTACGTGTCGCGATTGTCGTGTGAAATTTGCTTTATGTATTGCAGATTAAACATGCATTTTTACTGTAATTCCACATATTATAAATTGTTTGAAGTTATCTTGTGAATAACTCATGTTTGCTTTGCTTTTGAGAATTAAAAAGGAACTACATTTTTACCTACGCCTCAGGTACAAAGGTTATACGGCTCTATCAACTAATAACGTTTTACTCGTACACATATTTGTGTTTAAATCACGAAGTAAAGTAAGGGTGGGCACAGTATAGACCAGCAGTCACCAAATTCCTTGCATGCACGACCCCCTTTTCGAGAATGAAACTATTCATTTCGTTGCTTAATAATAAGTAATTCGGAAGTTCGCGCGCGCGCTTAAAAAAGGAAATAACAATTCAATCACACCAGCCATTTTTTGCGGTGGTTTATAACGGGTCAAAATAATTATAGTTAAACGTTCTTAATTAAAACGGACGTAAAAATGATTAAGTTTTTAAATAAAAGTACTTTCCCCATATCCACCGCAACCTTCCCCCGCCCAAATAGAATCCAGTGACTCCTAGGGGTTTGGGAACTGCTGTATAGACTGACAGTTGACGCTACTGCGCATGCCTGACGCTTGCTCGCTGAGTATCAAACAACAACACATTCAAGCCACAGCAGCACAAAGCAATTCAGAGGTAAAAATTCAAGACTGTCCACTCATGCCTCTTTATAAATCTATAATTCATTCATAAATGTATCACAGTATATAATATTTGAGTTTCAAACATTTTTAATGTGCTTTATTGAATGAAAGAAGGGTTCTCAATCTATGGTACGCGTATTACTGCCGGGTGGTACGTAAAAACGTTAGCAAATAATGTAAATTAACATTTGTTTTACAAACAACAAATATTTGACAGTTCTTCCATAGTTAAACGGAAACAATAGATTTTACATCATCATAAAAACTTTTGTAAAAATAATATGAAATCTCAATTTTAATTCTAAGACAATGACAGCGCAACTTAAATATTTTGATCACACAACAATGGGATACATTTTGTCGTTCGTTTAGCTGCGAGACGCAGTTAAAACTAAGACAGGTGTGCAGTTACATTATTGTTGTTGAATGCGAACTTTTGTTTAAATTTTCAGATTTATGTGGTTTGTTGCAGATTCAGAAGAAATAAACCAAAACTTGGAAAGTGGTTAATTAAAGAACTCTGCTCTAAAAGCTCAAAGAGAGTAACGAGTGTAAGCGGGGTAAATAATTCCACTCTGCAAGAGAGGAACACCTTGGGAGTCCCATCTCAAATTTCAACATATACTTCCCTGAAAACCTGGATTCAGACTTTTGGATTAAAGAACCGTTTTCTATTTCTGACACCTTACCAGAAAGCTTAACTCCTTTCGAGAAAGACGAATTGTCGAGCTATCGTCAGGCAAATAATCAATAAGATGGATTTAACAGACTTCTGGCTGGCAAGGGGGAAAAAACGATTGTGCATGGTCTCAGAAAAAGCTGCAAAATTGTTGTTGGTGTTGGTGACACCTTTGTGAACATGGATTACTCTAATTTATATAAAAAAGCACATAAACATATTGAATGTTAATCCCCACTTAAGAAATTAAGTCAGGTGGAACCAAGCATTAAAGAATTGTGCTTAGCTAAACAAGTAAAACCTTCGCACTGAAACAAAAGTGTGAGTCAGAAATTAGTTAAATTTGTAAAGTTAATAACTTTTACTGGTAAATATGAGTACTGGAGTGTATGTTTGTCGACTTTTTTTTATGTATTCATTCACTATATTTTAACCTTAACAAAATTAATTTTTAAGATATTTCACAGAAATATCCATTGAATAGGAATATTTTGAACAGTTTCTGCTCTAATATAAATACAATTCTATATCTACATACGTGAAATGGCGAAATACATCATTAGTATTGTTATAGATGTAGAGAAAGCTTATTTTGACCTCTGTACCAAAAAATCGCTCATTTCCTTCGTAAACTTTGCTTACTGGTACATCTAATATCCTGCGTTGGGTGTAACGATACGTTACTGGAAAAGGTTAGAACCCGTGGTTAAGAAGTTTCTTAGCATTGTTAAATGTTCGATGTTACCTTCACCGTGCTTGAGTCCACTCCAGTCTTTGGCGTTGTTTAAAGACACAGTACACAAGTAACAATGTATGTAGAATTAATCTACATTATAACTATTTCGTTATAGTTAAGCCTACATCAAAATGCTCAAACATGTTTTTTGAGTCATTTGCTAAACATTAAGTAGTTCTGTTGTAACTCTTGATCAGGAAAATAACTGATGACACACGGAAGGTAGATGTGCATCATGGAATTAGCCGCTTAACCGGCAGTGTAATGTTATCTATGTGACAAAATATTCATTTGCAACTTTCTATAAACACACTCAGAATGATTCTTTTGGAAAACAGTGACCGAGGTACTTAAGGCACGGGCTAATACAGGGGAAATTTAAAGTTTGATTTCCACCCGGACTGTCCTCCCTAACTGAGAATTTTCTACATTTGCCTCAGTTATCATAAGTGGCAGATTACGGTAAGGTACCCTAAACTTAGGCCTGGAACGCTTTCTTCCTTAAAAAAAAATCTTTCCTAATTTATCATTTCATCTCATGTCTCGTATCATCATGCTCACCGTCTGTGATATTTCAGCAGAGAAATCTGGCGTTAAACACTATTTAAAAAAGAAAAAGAAAGTAGATGCGCCTAAGTATGGGCCTTTTTGATTTATGAACTTGAGTTTTTAACTTGAATTTTCGGTTTAGTGATAAGTGTATACAATGTAGATGCAGAATTCCGTTGTGGAGCATTGTCTTAACTAATTTACAGAAGTTAAATACCATCCTGAAAAATCAGGAACGTTTAAATGTAACAATTAAAACAAATGTTCATATATTATAACAAGTAATCAATTCTACTTCTAACATTCCTTCAGCACTTGTAATGGCGGTCTTTCAGGAAATGTTTGATTGCTTCTTTGAACAAATGTAATTTTTACCTGTATGAAAACAAACACGCTTTCGTTGAACACACAGTAGTTGTGGCATGCACTAATGCTTTAAGGCGGTGAAACAGTTGTAATTGCAGGACTATTTGACGTCGCGTATTCACTTCCATTGGTCTCGGAGATGATTAATGAAATGAACTGAAGGTGGACATACTAGGAGGTCCTTTGGTTCCAAGTGAAAACCCCCTAAGACGTTTCATCTGTTAGTTGGTAAGCACGTCTTGCCTTTAGTTATAGACAGAGTCTGGAAGTTCAGGCATTTGTTTTGGTTAAAATAGGTAAGCAAAAAAGGAACTTTAAATTCTGAAAATAGGCAATAAAATAATTAAAATAGGAATTTGTCAAAAGTGAAAACGGAGAGTATTATCACTCAATATTAATGAAAATAGGATTTAATATACTTAATAATTTCTTTATCACATAATTAAAGTACTTAAGCTTGCTTTTCTTGGTTACAAGCAACATTAAGATGTTTTTTCAGAGTATCAACTGTCATAACCGCTTGTCAGAGAGAACATTTTTCATCGTGGAAAAACAGCATAGTACTTCCACTGAAGTAATTGGAGCATATTTAGAAACAAGCTATTTGGGAAGGACTCATACCAGTTACAACAGAACATCCAATTTTCAGAGCATCATAGAAATGTTGATCAAGACAAAGTGAAGTAGTTTTGAATAGTCTGGCGAATGAAATGATGCGCAGCGATTTCTAGTCGAGTTCGTTACTGTTTGTACGTTTATAAGTGAATCAGGTTAGTATCTGTCGGTCCTGGTGGTGTAGTGGTAACCATACTTGCCTACTAAATCGATGGATTTTTTCGGGAGTAAAATCTTAAGTATGACTTTCTTCGGACAGGAAGTAAAGCCGTGGGTCCCGTGTCGTACATTTACGGCACGAAAAAGAACCTCAAGCTTGAAAGGGGCCTCCGAGCAAAATTTGTCGGCCCGTTTCACGTCCTTGTTACATTTATGCAGCGAGAAGTTACCTCCACCAAAATTTTCCTACAATTTTCTCGCGCAGGTCGATACATTCTCCAGGACTATTCAAAACTACATTACTTCCCTCATCCTCTCTATTGCCTGGTATTCATATGTCCAAGGTAGCGTGTATTCCTTACACTAATAAAGGTTCTGCTATTTAAAGCATTGAGGGAAATATTTTTGGACTGCTTGAAAATAAATAAATCTATAACAAAATTCTCAATAGATATTTTTATGATGTCAACATACTGTTTAATTTTTATAACTTGTTTCACTTCGAAATATTGACATTAATTATATGCATTTTAAAATGCGTAATTAATCGCAGAAAAAAATAACGACCCAACAGAGGCAATTAAAAAAAAAAGTTTTAAATTTTAAAATAAGCAGCAGAAGACAAAACAGGCAAAAAAAAAAGATATTAAAAACAGGCCCTATGGGTCCCAATATGTTCATTTCTATCTGAGTCTTAAATATACCCAGATAGAAACAGCATTTTACCTACTTGCGGGTTCTGGTCATTGTAATAGGTCGTTAGGAGAAAGTCTGATAAGAAAGTTGGAGCTTATTTTTAGAAGGAGCCTTAGTTTCCGGTAGACGTAGTCATCAGCGGCGATGTCTTATCTTTCATAGCCGTTTTAGTGAGGTAGCATACAAGCGCAGAGCGGAATGGTTCAGGCTTTAACGCTTGTGGCTTGGGTTTGCACTCAAATCCTTGGGGCCGTCCACCTTTGGTTTTTTAGTGAATTCCCCTCGTTACTTAGGCGAAGTCTGTAACTTATATTTACTTTCTTCGAATTTCTCTTTCCTTTTTGCCTCTCGTTTCAGAGTTGCAAGGCTAGGTGACATAGGCTGGTGGTGAGCGGTGTGGAGTAGTGGAATTTGCTCATTGGAAAAACTGCGTCCGATGTGGCAACAGCCCTTTCGAATGACTCGAACTTCTTAGAGAGCTCCGTCGGTTCGTAACAGATAAATAAAAGAAAGAGAATCTGGGAACTTTAGCTTTCCTACCTGCATTCCATAATTAACAATAAAAAAAATAAAAATAATATATAAGATTTTAAATTATTCATATCCTTTCCTACACATGATTCAGTAGGAAACAAAGCAATTTCGATGGGCTTTCGTATCTGAAATCTTCCTCCGTCACCCAATTCAATAATTAAACTCAACATAATTAAGTACTTTAATTCTTAATTTACAAATAATCCGCAATTCTGAGCATGATTTATACAATTTCTGAGAGGAGCATATAAAATTGTGTTAATAATTTTAGTGGAGATGCCTGATATTTGTGAATATATTAAGTCCTGATGCTCAGGTGGTCTATCAGTAAAAAAAGGATAACAATTATTTTTTAATAAAGCATACCTAATGAAAAAGGATGGGCGCTCCGTTACTCCAAGACAATACCTTGCATTTATTATTGTTTTTACCTCAGCTTCTTAATATGCATTAAGGTAAGGCTAGGGTATATCCGATTTATTTTCCTTACTATAAAATAAGCGATTAAACAGAGTTAACGAGAAATGTAAACTTAAAGTATGCAATTAAAAGCATTGCCTTCATTAGGAATATCATAATTTATATTAATGTAATGAGCGACAGGAATATTTTTGAAATTATCAAATTCTATATAATATTTTAGCAGTTACAACTGTACTGTTCCCCCTCCCCGACTCTTAAGACTGCTGTCCATAAAGAAAATAGCCGATAAAAAGTATGTAAATGTAGTTCTAGTACTATAACGACTAAGTTTTGGAAATTTGGCTATGCATTTTGTGAGAAATGGATTATTTTCAATTTCTTGTATATTTACTTTTCTCCATTAAAAGTCGTACCAAGTGAAAGCTTGCACTAGGAGAAACATATACGACACTACAAGTGGGCTCTTGGCTTAACTGTCCTAAAACTAATGAGATTGAGCAGCATTTTGTAAGCAGATAAAGGTTGTGATGGAATTCATTGCTGCAAAGCAACATTTTCTAACATGTGTCGTTTAAATATCTATCCGTCAACCTTAATCCACATGCTCATCAATTTTTTTTTTTAATTCGTTCTTGGTCTCTCTGTTCCTCTATTATACAGAGTTCTAATTCCGCTTCGCAATCGGAAATTGATTTTGCCGTCCCGTAAGGGGCTCACCACCCGCCTAGGGAAATCACGTAGCGCAGTCGGAAATAATAGCGCGCAATTTTTGGTTTCTTTCGTTATTTATTAGTAGCAAATAAAAATTAACATCTACGAGACATGCCTGAATCCTTTTGAAGAGAGTTCGCCACAATTCACCACCCGAATATTGTGATGTGGATCTTTTATTTCAGCGCACCAGAGTTTTATTTCAGTTACAGCAGTAATTTTATATGAATAAAGTTGCAACAGCTGAGGGGCTTTATACGCACTGCCGACAGACACACAAACTTGCTGGACTAATTGCGTTAAAGGCTTTCGAAGAGAGAAATTTCTAATCGATTGTCTATTTCACCAAGCTTCTCCTCTGTTAAAACCTGCTTTTTTGGTCTCCACTTCTTGTCATGGGTTCGAACTTGGCTCACCAATCTGAAATTTTCATTTCATGATGGAGATGTTATTCCTGAAGATTTAGCTCTAAATTCTCTCCTACAGTACTCTTCCAATTTCTTTTGCACATAACAATAATTATTTGGCGTAATAAGTATCACTGAGCAAGCTCAATTGCCTGCTACAGCAGAACTTAAACTCCAGTTTTACTGGGAATCGCGCGTCCACTGAAGTTCAAATGGTTTCAACTAGTGTATACAAACAGGCTGTAACAGGCTGCTGAATAATTATCTACCTTCAAAGCATAAACAGCATATTTTTTTTTATTGATTTATTTATGGACGCTCTTTAACATCTGAGGTCATCAGCGTCCCATTCAACTCCGGGCGTGAAACGGCCGACAAATTTTGCTCAGAGGCCTCTTCTTTCAGGCTTGAGGTTCTTTTTCGTGCCGTAAATGTGCGACATGGGACCTACGGCTTTACTTCCCTTCCGAAGGAAGCCATACTTAGGATTTTTACGCCCGAAAAAATCCATCGAACCCGCGTTTTGGGTGTAGGAGGCAAGTATAGTAACCACTACACCACCAGGACCGACATATATAAACAGCATAGTAAACTATAAAGACAATCATGTATGTGTTAAACGAACGTTACCTTATTATTAGGTTTCAAATAATTTCAGTTATATAAACTCCGGTAGGTATTACATTTTTGTTAGAACAGAAAGAAGGTCTCTTAAAATATGCCTGATTGAATGAATTAATGTTGTTAATATTTCTTAAATTTCGGTGTAATTTTTTTTTTTTTTTTTTGGAAGCATTGCTCATCACCCTGTATGGAGATGATGCTACAGGTAACGTTAGAATACTTCCAAATAATACACCTCAATAGTCTTATAATCTCCCATCAAAATCAATGGAATGGGAAAAAATACACTGTTAAAGAATAATATATCAAATTTTCACTATACTTAGAACATTGTTAGATAAAGTAGCCAACGCATCAGCGAAGAGAAAATTCAAATATTTCTCTTTAATGAAAAAAGAAGTACGATAGAGGAATGTTGAGAAAGAATATTCAATTGTCATTATCAGCATTCATTATGGATCGAAGTAAAATAAAGATGGATACATTTGATGCTATGGATCTTCAACCAGACAGTGAGATTTACCATGAACAAGCTGACTAAGCCCTTAATGCGTGGTTTGTGGCTACCTACGGGAAAAAGTGTAAGTGACTGAGTCAATGTTGTATGTCCAAACTAAATCTTGCTCGTAATCCTTTAATGTCATCTACTTCAAAGTTACATCGCTTCAGAGAAAGATACGAAAGGTCCACCACACTTTAAATGGGGAAGCGAGAGATGTCAAGGAGACGCGAAAAAGTTAAACCCCTATGCAAGAACGTAAATCGGGTGACCCTGCATCCAGTAGTTTTTTTTTTTTTTTCTTTTAATTAAGCCAAATCACGCGGTGGCCTTTAAAGGCAGAAAGATTGTTGCAGATTAACTGTCTTCCTGACTGGAAATACGGAATACAAGATAATTTAAATGAATAATCTCCTCCCATAAGAGCATGAATGACCAGTGAAAATTTCCACGCATAAACTCATGCACCGGAAAGAAATATTCTTCTTCTAACAGACATACACTGATAGATGGATGGAGAAGCATGCTTTCGATACGCCTGCTCACGGCTAGCCCTTGTGCTTACTTTCCCAACAGGGGCACTTCTGGAAGAGAGGGATACAGCCATTTTGTAAACTCTGTTGTAGAATAGACAAACCATTACGAGTATTCGCTGCACTTGTGTTATATGAAAATGTCTGAAAAACCTGTTAATGACAGCACTAAGAAATGGAATGTTAATCAGGTTAAAAGAAATTCTGGCGTAAGCTCTTACTAGTGAAGGTATTTGTAGTCAGCGTTGCAAAATGTTGCAAAAACGAGTGTTACAAAAATTGTACAATAAAAGGCGAATTTGTTTAATGAGTTCTACATAAGTGGATCAAAATAACAACGACGTGTGCTGGTACGAGTTCAAAGCAGATACGCTTCAACATTCCGTGTAGAGCAGTATCGAATAAGAGAAGCATGAAAGTGCACAGCACTTATATATCTATCTGCTGTTAATTTTCAATAAACTTGTATCCGATATCAGTAAAAGGAATTCATATAGTTCAAAAGAAAACTTAAGACGATACATTATTATCTGACAAAAGAGTATAGCAAAGCAACAGGCCAAGTGTAGGCCAGAACCCGTCCATATACACATACACATATCTACTAGTGTTCGGCAGTATTTGTGATACAATATTTTTTTTTAAATCATGGCGATTTGCTGGTTAGACCTAATAAGGGGGGCATACACAAAGTTAAAATTCATGTGCTATCAGGAACAATTGAAAAACCTGGAAACTGGAAAATGGCATCTACCATAAAAAGTGGTTTGGAAGGAATAGATGTGGGAGATGGGAGTTGGAAATAGAATAAATGTTTGGAGGAAAGTTAGAAGAAGATTAATGGCTATTGATATGCAGGCAGTGGAAACTGGGTGTTCTAACAAAGGTCACTGAAATTACAATCAAAACTAAAAGGAACATGGGGGAGGCAAACATATATAAATGTAATGACAGGAGATGGAAAGCGCAGAAAATAATAGATGAGGTAGGCGAAAGAAGGTGTCCTGTGTGTAAAAGGAAGGAAAACTGATACATATTCTTGCAGAATGTGAAGCTACAGAGTGCTGGAGGTCCCAGATTCTCTCCGAAAACCTTGTGAGGTCAAGAAGGAGTAGGGCCGTATATCTAAATTTGGTATTGGACAAGAATAATTGGCAGGGGCTATGTAAGTTTATTAGAACATAAGGTGGGCAAGAGAAAATCTCTGGCTAGAGAGCACACAACATATAATGTATTTGGTATCTCTGTGTTTTTTTTTTTAATAAGTATGTACTATTGGGTTACGTATATCTCTTGCTTAGTACCCAGTAATTAAATTTTAAAATTCTTATTAATGACATCAATTTTTTGTCAGATATCATGAGGTGAGGAGGAGGGTTATTTCACAATGCTTGTATATATGTAATTTTGTGCATTTGGTTTTTTTCTCAACATTTCATATGTGTAAATGATGTATCCGCAGGCCATTAATGAAATAAATACACTTGCTACTACTACTACTATTACTACTACTATTACTATTATTACTACTACTATTGTTATTATTACTACTACTATTACTATCATTACTACTACTATTACTATTATTATTACTACTACTATTACTACTACTATTACTATTATTACTACTACTATTACTATTACTACTACTACTATTGCTATTGCTATTACTACTATTGCTACTACTATTACTATTATTACTACTACTATTACTATTGCTACTACTATTACTATTACTACAGTACAACTACCACTCACTACTACTACTACTACTGCTACTACTACTATTATTTCTACTACTATTACTATTATTACTACTACTATTACTACCATTACTATTATTACTACTACTATTGCTACTACTACTATTGCTACTACTACTATAGCTACTACTACTATTAC